>ML105656.1:0-17593 GCA_003697995.1 Taxidea taxus jeffersonii | reverse complement strand
AAAAAAAAAAAAAGTGATCGTAAGATCTCATTTCGGAAAAAATTACTTTGGTTTCTCTGTAGCAATGTTATAATACAGAAATTTCAGAGTTACTTTTCATGGAAAATATTAAAAGATAAGGGAGAAAAATGTGTTATACAACATTTATGGCATAGGTCAGTTGATTAAAAATATCAATAAGTGCTTATTACTCTGTGCCAAACACCAATCTAGGTAATGCCTACAGGTTAAGTATTAGAGCTACAGTTATGACAGACAGACTGGGTCTCTGGTCACATTTACATGGTGGTGAAAGGAGGTAGACAACAAATCTATGGAATAAAGAATTTAAAATACTTAAGTGCTACAAAGCAAATAAAATAGTGACTGTAAGGACATTCTGGGCATGTGCGTAATTTTTAGGTAAGGTAGTTAGTGCGGACCTTTGACGAAGTAAAATTGAGCTAAGACCAACCTGAGTCATGAGAATGGGATAACTTAATGAAGGCATAGGCCACGAACATTGCAAGTAGAAGGAGCTCAGCAGCTGCAAAGCTTGGGAATAGACTGGGAAAGTTTAAGGGCCAAACATTTGCCCTGTGTAAAAATAGGAAGTGAGACACTCGGGAATATGGTCTTACCCACTGAGGTAAAGTTTAAATGTTATGTAGTTACAGTAATATGAGCTGATTCTATGCTTTTAAAAAAAACCTTTAAAAAAATGAAGAAGGAAGGCTAGGGATAGATATGACAGAGAAACTAGTACCAATGAAAAGATAATGGTGGCTCAGACCAAAAGATAATCTTGGCTTACACTTTCTGAAATTGTGGAAAATTGTTGGACTTAGGATCTATTTGTATGTATGTAGAAATGATGGCAGTTGATCAGATTGAGATTTGAAGGAAAGAGAATCAAGGATGACAGAAGATTTTTGACTTCTGAAGCATAGGTGTTAAAATCAGACCCCAAATTTCTTTTGTAGGTTTGGTAGGTGTTTCTGCAATAGATTCTGGGGGAGACATGGCATTTGTTTATATGATAAATTTTGTTAGCTGAAGGCTCTTCCATGTTTTTCTTAAAACTATTATAGTCTAAAAGAAGTATAGACTATTACATATGTTGAAAAAATGAAGCATGTAGAGAATTTTTTTTTAAGATTTTATTTTTATTTTTATTAGAGAGAGAGAGAGAGAGAGAGCACAGGCAGACAGAGAGGCAGGCAGAGGCAGAGGGAGAAGCAGGCTCCCTGCCAAGCAAGGAGCCCAATGTGGGACTCGATCCCAGGACGCTGGGATCATGACCTGAGCCGAAGGCAGCCACTTAACCAACTGAGCCACCCAGGCGTCCCAAAGATCAGGAGATTTAAATAGAGTCCCAAATCCAGGACTTTTTATTTCTTGTGAGGGTCTTTAAGATTAGCCACTCTGGTTTGTGTATTTTAATTATCCAGAACCTCCCAAGTACCTCAAGGGCCTAAGATCTTGCTCTGAGCATTTGCTTTTTGCCTTTTATCTATTTAGACCAAATGGCAGGCTCAGCCACCTGCCAGCCTGGGGACACACCCTTAAGGTGGTACTTTTGTTTTTTGGGGATAAAGGTAAGGAAGACCATAACTGTTTCTCATCTCCCCTGATCCACCCATCTTTTGAATTCCTGGGATTATCTAAGGGCAGAGTATTGAGATCTTTGATCTATATTGATATGTCATTGGATGTAAAGAAAAATACATTGAAAATTCAGGGATGGTACTTTGTTTTATTAAAAGTATGTATCAGTCTGAATATTTTATCCATTTTACAAATGAAAGCATTTCCACAGCTTTGAGATATTTGTGTTTTAAAATTGAACCTCTGGTGTGCCTGGGTGGCTCAGTTGGCTAAATGTCTGCCTTTGGCTAGGTCAATCTAGGACTCCTGGGATCGAACCTGGCAGTGGGTTCCAGGCCTAGGGGGTAGGGTGGGGGGGTGAGGGATGTGGAGCCTGCTTCTCCCTCTCCCTTTGCCTGGCCACTCCCTCTGCTTATGTGTGTGTGCTCTCTCTCTCTCTCTGTCAAATAAATAAATCTTTAAGATTTTATTTATTTATTTGACAGACAGAGATCACACAAGTATGCAGAGAGGCAGGCAGAGAGGGGAGGGGAGAAGCAGGCTCCCTGCTGAGCAGAGAGCCCGATGTGGGACTCGATCCCAGGACCCTGGGATCATGACCCGAGCCGAAGGCAGTGGCTTAACCCACTGAGCCACCCAGGCGTCCCAGATCTTTAAATGAATAAATAAAATTGAACTTTCTATGTCATATTTTACAGTTGAATGTTTTTTCTGACTTTACCTAGTTCTTGTGGCAGAAACTAAGAATTTAGAAAAACTTGAAAAAGCCATGAATTGGTATACATGAAATACTTTTGCCATATACTTAGAAGTAGATTTCATCTAGTTTTGTGTTTAATCATTTTTTTAAAGATTTTATTTATTTATTTGACAGAGATAGAGCATAAGTAGGCAGAGGGGCAGGCAGAGGGAGAGGGAGAAGCAGGCTCCCCACTGAGCAGGGAGCCCGATGTTGGGCGCGATCCCAGGACACTGGGATCGTGACCTGAGCCGAGGGCAGTCGCTTAACTGACTGAGCCACCAGGCGCCCCTATCATTTTCGATAATGCACTAAATATTTTCACTTCTGAATTTGATAGAAGAATTAAAAAAATTAAACTAGTCTTAATTTTAGCTGCTAAAGATAACTATGTTCTAAATGCTGTCTAGAACTTGATACATAGTATATAAAATAATATTTTATTTAAATATTCTTTTCAGTAAAATTTAATAACTTTAATTTCTGTGATTTCTTTATATAATTCAACATAGATTTAGTTTTAAAAATATATTTTAAAACACTTGTAAACAAAAAGATAAAGTATTAACACTTTACAGAAAGATTTATATTAATTTAAACATTTTCTTGAGACCATAGGTATTCAGTTACACTTGAGTTAGCAAGACCATAGGTTTCATATGCTTATAGATCCTTGAAATGTTCTTTGAAAACTGGTCATTATAATTTTCACAAGCTTTGTTCTCCCACCCAGCTAATGCATGTATGTTAACCAAACTTAAAAGGCCACTTTTTTTTTTTAAGATTTTATTTATTCATTTGAGATGGATACACAGAGAGAGCATGAGCAGAGGGAGAGGCAGAGGGAGAAGCAGACTCCCCATTGAGCATGGAACCTAATGTGGGGCTCAGTCCCAGAACCCCGGAAATCATGACCTGAGCCAAAGGCAGACGCTTAACTGTCTGAGCCACCCAGGCACCCCTAAAGGCCATATATATTAAAGTATCTGTCCCATGCCCCACATTGTTCTGGGCTTTGTGTATTGGGGTCATACCAAAAAATGGCACCTGGGTTTTTTGTCTTCCAGGAAAGATAGAAAACATAAAATAGAATATAGTCTTAAGTATGATTTTAAAAAATAATGTGAAATTAAATCTGTTGATAATAGAGATTAGAATTTACAGAGATTGGTCTTTCACTATGTCTTGAAGGAGGTGTAGGATTAAATGAGAAAAATAGGGAGGGGATTTCAAATTTGAAAGGAGTTAAGGCATAAACCAGTGAACTTTTTTTGATCAAGGTATAATTGACATAATAGCACCGTATTAGTGGGGCACCTGGGTGGCTCAGTTGGTTGAGCATCTGACTCTTGATGGTCATGATCTCAGAGTCATCAGACTGAGCCCTATGTTGGGCTCCACACTCAACTCAGAGCCCGTGCTGCTCTGGGGCTCTGCTTCTCCACCTGCCTCTCTCTCAAATAAATAAATGATAATAAATCTTTAGGGTTGCCCAGGTGGCTCAGTCAGTTAAGCATCTGCTTTCTGCTGGGTCACGATCCCAGGGTCCCGGAATCAAGCCCCGCATCAGGCTCCCTGCTCAACGGAGAGCCTGCTTCTCCCTCTCCCTCTGGCTGCCGCTCTGCCTGCTTGATCTCTGTCTCTCTGTCAGATAAATAAAATCTTTTTTAAAAAATAAAAATAATAAAATACTAAATCTTTAAAATAAAGATTTTATATATTTTTAAAAGATTTTATTTATTTATTTGAAGGAGAGACAAAGATAGCAAGAGAGCGAACATGAGTAGGGAGGAGAGAGAGAAGTAGGCTCCCCGCTGAGCAGGGAGCCAGACGTGGTGCTGGATCCCAGGACCCCAGTATCATGACCTGAGCCAAAGGCAGATGCTTAACTGACTGAGCCATCCCCTATAATAAAGATTTCTAAATAAAATCTTTAAAAAAAACCCATTAGGGACGCCTGGGTGGCTCAGTTGGTTAAGCCGCTGCCTTCGGCTCAGGTCATGATCCCAGCCTGGGATTGAGTCCCACATCGGGCTCCTTGCTCGGCAGGGAGTCTGCTTCTCTCAGTCTGCCTGTGCTCGTTCGCTCTCTCTCCCTCTCTCTCTGACAAATAAATAAAATCTTTAAAAAAAAAAAAAAAACCATTAATCTCAGAATATAATGATTTGGCAGTTGTATACACTGTGAAATGACTGCAATAAGTCTAGTCATCATTTGTCACTATAAAAAGTTACAAAAGAAAAAATTCTCTTTTATTCTTGTGATGAGAACTTTCAAGGTCCACTCTCCTCACAACCTTTAAATATGTACTACAGGGAAGCCTGGGTGGCTCAGTTGGTTGAGCGGCTGCCTTCGGCTCAGGTCATGATCCCAGCGTCCTGGGATCGAGTCCCACATCGGGCTCCTTGCTCAGCAGGGAGCCTGCTTCTCCCTCTGCCTCTGCCTGCCACTCTGTCTGCCTGTGCTCGTTCGCTCTCTCTCCCTCTCTCTGACAAATAAATAAATAAATAAAATCTTAAATATGTACTACAATACCATTGGCCGTAATCACCATTCATGCACCACATCCCCATGACCTGTTCATTTCAGAATGAAAATTCTGTGCCTCCTGAACCCCCTCATCCACTTTGCTCCACCTCCTCCCTGGCAGCCACCTTTCTGTTCTTTATATCCATGAGTTTTTTATTATTTGTTTGATTTTTAGATTTCTATATAAATGAGATCATATGGTATTTGTCTTTTTCTGTCCACTTATGTCACTTAGTATAATATCTTCATGGGCCATGCATGTTGTCATAAATACCAAGATTTCATTGTCTTTTATGGCTGAATAGTATTCCATTGTATATGTGTAATCTCCCTGTCTGGGTTTTGTGTTTCACAGATTCAGATTACTGCGATTAACCCCAGTCCAGAAGCAGATGATCCTTCTGATGTATCATCAGAAGGTCAATAGTAGCCTAATGCTACATCACAGTGCCTACACATCATTCACCTCACTTCATCTCCTCACATAGGCATTTTATTATCTTACATCAATCACCACAAGAAGGATGAGTACAGTACAATAAGATATTTTGAGGGAGAGACCATATTCACAAGTTTCATTACTGTATGTATTACAAATGTTCTGTTATTGTTGCTAATCTCTTATTGTATCTCATTGATAAATTAAGGTTTATTATAGTTATGTATGGATTAGCAAAAAACAAAGCATATATAGGGTTCAGTACTGTTTGTGGTTTTAGGCATCCGTGGAGGGTTTTAGATGGTATCCCTTATGGGTAAGGGGGGACTACTATGTGTACCACATCTTTTTTATCCATTCATCCACCTATAGACACTTAGGTTATCCCATATCTTGACTATTATAAATAATGCTGCAGTGAACATGGAAGTACAGATTAGTATTTCCATTAGTGTTTCTATTTTCTTTGAATAAATACACAGAAGTAGGATTGCTGGTTCATATGGGATTTCCATTTTTAATTTTTGAAGAAACCTCCATACTGTTTTCCATAGTGACTATACCAGTTTACATTCCCACCAACAGTGCATAAGGGTTCCTTCTGTACATCCTTGGTAATCCTTATTATTTCATGTCCTTCTAATAACAGCCATTCTTACAGGTATAAAGTGATCTCATTGTGGTTTTCATTTCCCTCATGATTAGTGAAGTTGAGCATCTTATATGCCTTTTGGCCATGTGTATGTCATCTTTGGAAAAATGTTTCTTTGGATCCTATGCCCATAATTTAATCAGATTTGGGGGGTTGTTTTGCTGTTTGGTTGTATGAGTTCTTTATATATTTTGGATATTAATCCCTTAAGAGATACATGATTTGCAAATGTTTTTCCATTCAGTAGGTTGTCTTTGCTTTTGTTGATGGTTTCCTTTGCTGTGCAGGAACTTTTTAGTTTACTGTAGTCTCAACTTATTTTTACCTTTGTTGCCTTTGCTTTTGGAGTCAGATCAAACAAACAAACAAACAAACACCTGATGTTAGGGAGCTTGTTGCCTGTGTTTTCTTCTAGAAGTTTTATAGTTTCAGGTGTTAACATTCAAGTCTTTAATCTATTTCAATTTAATTTTTGTGTATGACATAAGATAGTAGTGCAGTTTTATTCTTTTGCATGTGGCTGTTCAGTTTTCCCAGTACCATTGATATTTAAGAGATTGTCCTTCTCCCAGTATATATTATTATTTTTTAAAATTTTATTTATTTACTTGTCAGAGAAAGAGAGCACAAGTAATGGGAGCAGCAGGCAGAGGGAGAAGCAGGCTCTTTGCCAAGCAAGAAGCCCAGTGCAGGACTCAATCCCAGGAGCCTAGGATCCTGGCATGAGTTGAAGGCAGACGCTTAACCCACTGAGCCACCCAGGCATCCCTCCCCAGTGTATATTCTTGCCTCCTTTATCATAAATTACTTGACCGTCTATGCATGGGTGTAAATCTGGGCTCTCTATCCATTTCATTGACCTATGTCAGTTTTTATTCCAAAACTGTAGTGTTTTGATTACTATACCTTTGTAAATTTGTTTGAAATTATGGAGTGTGATGCCTCCATGGCTATTTGGAGGGGTTTTGGGGTTCTATACAAATTTTGGGGTAGTATTTTTTTTTTTTAAAGATTTTATTTATTTATTTGACAGACAAAGATCACAAGTAGGCAGAGAGGCAGGCAGAGAGAGAAGAGGAAGCAGGTTCCCTGCTGAGCAGAGCCCAATGCAGGCTTGATCCCAGGACCCTGGGGTCATGACCTGAGCCAAAGGCAGAGGCTTTAACCAATGGAGCCACCCAGGCACCCCTAGTTTGTATTATTTTTGTGAAAAATGCCTTAGGTCAAAAACCAGTAATGTATTATAGAGTGGCTAACTGAACGTAATAATAAAAAATGCCATTGGGATTTTGATAGGAATTTCGTTGAATCAATAGATTGCTCTGGGTAGTGTAGACATTTTAATGATATTAATTTTTCTAATCCATGAGCATGAAACATCTTTCCCTTTATTTATGACTTGGTTTCTTTCATCAGTGTCTTTATGGTTTTCAGTGTATAGGTCTTTAATCTTCTTGGTTAAACTTCTAGGTATTTTATTTTTTTTGATGCAGTTATAAATGGGATTGCCTTCTTAATTTCTCTTTCTCATACTTTATTGCTAGTGTATGGTTGATTCCATATCCCAAAATTTTACAGAATTTATTACCTTTAACAGTATTTTGGTGAAGCCTTTAGGGTTTTCTATATATAAAATCATATCATCCACAAATAGTGACAGTTTTACTACTTCTTTTTCAGTTTTAGTGCCTTTTTATTTCTTTTTATTACCTAATTGCTCTGGCTAGGATTTTTCAATACTATGACAAATAGAGTGGATAGAGTGGGCATCGTTGTCAGGGATTTTTGTATCTGTATTCATCAGGGATACCAGCCTATAATTTTGTTTTTTGTAATGTCTTTGGTTTTGTTATCAGGGTAATGCTGTCCTTATAAAATGAGTTTGGAAATGTTCGCTCCTCATCAATTTTTGAAAGAGTTTGGGAAGGATAGGTATTAAATCTTCTTTAAATGTTTGGTAGAATTCATCAGAGAAGCTGTCTGTCTGGTCCTGGACTTCAGTTTATTGGGAGGTTTTGTTTACTCATTCAGTCTCCTTACTGGTATTTGGCCTGTTTGGATTTTATTTTTCTTCATGATTCAGTCTTGGAAGATTATATTTTTCTAGGAATTCTTATTTGAGCCTTTTCTGTTTTTTTCTTGAGTCTAGTTAAAAGTTTGTTGCCTTTGTTTGTTTTTTCAGAGAACCAGCTCATGGTGTCATTGATCTTGTCTTACTAGTCTTTGATTCATTTATTTCTGCTCTTTGTTATTTCCTTCTTTCTAATACCTTTGGGTTTTGCTTGTTCTTCTTTTTCTAGTTCCATTAGGTGTAAAGTTAGATTGTTTATTTGAGAATTTGTTTTTTTGAGGTAGGCCTCTATCGCTTTGAACTTCCCTGTTAGAACTGCTTTTGCTGCATCCCATTTTCCATTTTCATTTGTTTTGAGGTTTTTACTTATTTCTCCTTTGATTTCCTTATTGACCCATTGATTGTTTAGTAGCATATTGTTTAATCTCTACATATTTGTGATTTATTTCCCAGTTTTTTCCCATTCATTTCTACTTTCATACCATTGTGAGTGAAAAAGATGCTTAATGTGATTTCAGCTTCTTAAATATATTGAGACTTGTTTTGTGGCCTAACATAATTTATCTTAGAGAATGTCCATATGCACTTGAGAAGAAAGCATATTCTGCTGCTTTTGGGTGGAGTGTTCTGTATATATCTTTATAAAACCATATGATCTAATTGATTGCTTAAAGCTGATGTTGCCTTACTGATTTTTTTTGTCCACACGATCTGTCCATTGGTAAAAGTGGGGTTTATTAAGTCCCCTGTATTATTGTATTGCTGTTCATTTCTCCCATTAGGTCTGTTAATATTTATATTATCTAGGTGCTCCTATCTTGAGTGCTTAAGCATTTAGAAATGTTAAATCCGGGCGCCTGGATGGCTTAGTTGATTGAGCAACTGTCTTCAGCTCAGGTCATGATCCTGGAGTCCTGAGATTGAGTCCTGCATCAGACTCCCTGCTGAGCAGAGGATCTGATTCTCCCTCTGACCTTCCTCCTCTCATGCTCGCTGTCTGTCTGTCTGTCTCTCTCTCTCTCTCTTTATCAAATAAATAAATAAATAAATAAATAAATACTTTTTTTAAAAAAGAAAAGAAATGTTATATCCTTTTGTTGGATTGACCCCTTTATCATTATAAAGGTCTTCTTTGTGTGTGTCTCTCTCTCTTTAAGATTTTATTCATTTTATTTGAGATAGAGCCCGTGAGCATGGGGGTGCCAGGGAGAAGCAGACTTCCCACTGAGCAAGGTGCCTGATATAGGGCTCAATCCCAGGACCTTGGAATCCTGACCTGAGCCATAGCCAGATGCTTAACCAATGAGCCACCCAGGCATCCCTCTTCTTTGCTCTTACTACACTCTTGGTTTTAAAATCTACTTTGTCGGGACGCCTGGGTGGCTCAGTTGGTTAAGCGGCTGCCTTCGGCTCAGGTCATGATCCCAGAGTCCTGGGATCGAGTCCCACATCGGGCTCCTTGCTCAGCAGGGAGCCTGCTTCTCCCTCTGCCTCTGCCTGCCATTCTGTCTGCCTGTGTTCACTTGCTCTCTCTCTCTCTCTGACAAATAAATAAATACAATCTTTAAAAAAAAAAAGTTTAAAAAAAATAAAATCTACTTTGTCTGACATAAGTAAAGCTACCCCTGCTTTCTTTTGTTTTCCATTTATATGAAACGTCTTTTTCCATATCTTTCAGGCTGTGTGTATTCTTAGATCTGAAGCAAGTCTCTTGTAGGTTGCAGATAGAAGGATCTTGTTTTTTTGTTTTTTTGTTCATTTGTCTTATTTATTCAGCCACTCTATGTCTTTTGGTTGGAGAATTTAATCCATTTATATTAAAGTAATTATTGATAGATCTGTACTTATTGCCATTTTGTTCATTGTTTTCTGGCTGGTTTTTAGTTCCTTTCTTCCCTTCTTGCTCTCTTCCTTTGTGGTTTGGTGGTTTTCTTTAGTGTTATGCTTAGAATTTTTTCTTATTATCTTTGTGCATCTCTTATAGATGTTTGCTTTGTGGTTATCATGAGCTCACACATAACAGCCTTATATAACAATCTATTTTAAGTTGATGGCAATTTAAGGTTTTTGTTTTTGTTTTTAAAGATTTCCTTGTTTTAGAGAGAGCATGCATTGGAGCAGAGGGAGGTACAGAGGGAGAGAGAATCTCAAGCAGACTCTGCTTAGCCTGGTGCAGGACTCTGTTGATCTGAGCTGAAACCAAGCATCCTGATAGCAGCTTAAGTTTAAATGCATTCTAGAACTCTACATTTTTACTTACACTGGCATTTTATGTTTTTGATGTCACATTTTACATCTTTTTCCTTTATATATCCCTTAACTGATTATTGTAATTATAGTTCTTCTTCCTAATTATGTCTTTTAACCTTTATAGTATCTTTATGTGATTTAATCCACTGCCATTAGTCTGTCTTTACCAGTGAGATTTATACTTACATGTTTTCTTATTATTAATTAGTGTACTTTCTTTTCAGCTTAAAGAATTCCCTTTAACATTTCTTGTAAAGCCAGGTTAGATGATGAACTTATTTAGCTTTTACTTGTCTGGAAAACTTTATCTCTTCTTTAATTCTGAATGATAACCTTGCTGGGTAGAGTATTTTTGTTTGGGAGTTTTTTCCTCTCAGCACTTTGAATATAATGTGCACTTTCTTCTGGCTTGCAGTTTCTGCTGAAAAATCTGCTGAGAATCTTATGCAGACCTGGAGGAGGGGAGGTCCTTTGTATGTAAAAGTTGTTTTCCTCTTGCTACTTTTTAGATTATCTCTTTATCTTTTACTTTTGACATTTTATTTATGCTGTGTCTTGCTGTAGATCTTTTGGAGTTCATTTTTATAGTCTCTTTTGGGCTTCCTGAATCTGGATATCTGTTTTCTCACGTTAGGGAAGTTTGCAGCCACTGTTATTTCAGATAAGTTTTCTGTCCACTTGTCTCTCTCTTCTCCTCTGGTACCCGTATAATGTGGATGTTATTCTGCTTGGTGTTGTTCCATAGGTTCCTTAAGCAATTTTCAGTTTAATTTCATTTTTCTTTTTGCTTCTCTGCTCATTTGAATCCCACTGCTCTATCTTCTAGATCACTGCTTTGCTCCTGCTTAATGTAGTCTGCTGTTGAATCCCTCTAGTTTAGCCCCCCCCCCGCCCCCGATCAGTTACCGTCTTCTTCAGCTTTGTGACTTCTCTTTGGTAGTTTCTTATATTTCCTATCTATTTGTGTTCATTGATTCCCCCCCCCAAGTTTGGTGAACATCCTTATAACCATTTTCAGTCTGTCAGGTAAATTAGTTATCTCTGTTTCATTAGGTGTTTGTTGTTTTTTTTTTTTTTTCCTTCTGAGGTTTTACCTTTTTCTTTCATTTGGACATATTTTTTCTGTTTCCTCTTTTTGCTTGATTGTGGTTATTTCTATGTTTAGGGAAAACAGCTGTCTCTTCTTGAAGGAGTCTTGTCTTGAAGGAGTGGCCTTGTATAGGAGATGATCTTTATCTTTCAGTCTTGCTCTAGCTCTTCTGTTTCTCAAACCTTTGTGTTTGTCTAAGCAGTCTGATTTATATTTGATAGGAACCAACTATTGAGGATGTTCCAAGACCTTTCAGTGTTGCAAAGGCAGGGATCTCAGTCAGCGCCTAGATTCAGGCTGATTGGAAGCCAGACCCTCAGGCAGCAGCTTTTAATGTATGCAAATATATATAGTCATATGGGACCACAATTGTAAATCCTCTGGCCTGCAGACCAGGTTAATCTGGAGGTATCCCTTGGACTACAGTTGGGAAAGTCAGAGCATAAGATGAGTAAAAAACTCCTTTCTGAGAGGTACCAGTAGCTGTATTGAGGTCAGTAGAGAATGCAAGGGTGGTGTCCCCTGCCCTACTTTCCCTGAGAGCACCTCTGTAGACTTTAGATGTATGGCAAACCTGAAGTCTGCCCCTTAGGCTGAAGCTCCAGGACATCTAAATAGGCCTTCTGCCCAGAAAGACTAGGGGTGTGTTTCAATCTGTGTAATGCCCTGGGCATGGTAGCCTGCCAAGAAGTGTTTTGATTATTACTTTCTCATGGGACCCAGAAATGCAGGTCCTCCTGGCCACCAGAGCCAGGTGATCAGGGAGCATCTCCTGTGTGGAGTGTGTGTGACCAACAGCTTTAGTGCAGCTGGGGGAGAATACAGGACTGGGGTGCACCTGCTAGCTTTAGTGGGGCCACAGGAGAGTGCAGAGTCGGAGTGCACCACCAGTGCTATCAGAGTAGAGGGAAAGTGGTGCCTGGCAGCACCTTTGTCCGTGGACAGAGCCCCAACAGGCCCCTGCCCCTCTTGTGGCTGGCTTAAGATCAACAAATGAATCTTCCTCACAGCAGTCTAGTAGCTTTTCAAACAGCTGCTTTGTGTTCATCCCTGGCATGAGTGAGTCTGCATGCAAGCCTTTTAGAAAAGTATCTCAGTTCCATTCCCTACAGCCTATTTGGTCCGCCAGATAAGCTCCACTGGCAAATAAAGTGGTAGCAGTATGTGTCTATCCTCTCTTTTAGAAGGTGACAAAAGAAATCATCTGATAAAGTATACCTATTACCACTGGTACTTTGCAGAATAGACCTCAACTACTACAGTCTACATTTATGTACTTTGTATTTGCATACTAAAGTGGGGTTGCAGTCAGTGAAATATTGTCAAAAATATGCCCAAGTGAAAATTTTTGTTAGGTGATTCCAATTTGTACTATATCTTGCCACACATTAGTACTTTGCCAGATTTGGTCAAAATCAATCAACTTCCTTTAAGTCAGTTAATCCCCTTTAAAGTTACAGAAAGGAAAAACAGAACTGAACAGTTGGGACCTTTTTTTGACCAGATGACAGTTAAAGTCAGCCAACTACTTCTCATTTTTAAGTATTAAGGAAATTTTCAGTTAATCATGTTGCTCTCAAATGTATATTTTGATCACGTATGTCAGTTGTAATAGCATGTCTGAATTTAGTAGGCGGATGAAATTGGTTTTAGTTAGGATTGTAGGATTGCTTTGATGAGCCAAAATAATATTTCTTAAGAGAATCTCTCTTATTAACAGATACTAACTCAAAAGAGTGCTTTCTGTGTTTTTTAGTCGGCCGTATACTAATAAGGTCATCACTTTATGGTACCGTCCACCTGAACTGCTGTTGGGAGAAGAAAGATACACACCTGCTATTGATGTATGGAGCTGTGGGTAAGATAGGCTTACTGACTGGTTTAATTTACTTGAAATTTTTGGTAGTGAAGTAAAATCATATCATTTGGTAATGATGGTTATTTTTTTCCACTAGATGTATCCTTGGTGAACTCTTCACTAAAAAACCTATATTTCAAGCAAATCAAGAACTTGCACAACTAGAGTTAATAAGGTAAGCCCATGACTGTAATATTTGTTGGGGGGTGTGTATACTTCATAGGAAGTTTAAAGTCTTTCAAGTTTGTGTCTTTAGGAGAACAGCATGATTTTCTTAAAGGCTAGTGATTGCTGCATGGAGGAGAAACTAGAATGTGGGTACTTCTTGATACTTGATCTAGTAAAATTAAAGATCTCAAAGTCCCTAAATCTTTTTGCAATTAAATGAAAGGGTGGGGGGCCCAAAAAATAAGACCAGGAAGAAAGAGTAAATAAATATGAGGAAAGAGAGAATAAATGGTAGATAAATTTTTTTTTAGTATTGCAGGTTTAATTAATGTTTTGGGGATACTGTAAAGACTGTAAAGTACATACACATGCGTACATGTTTATATGTGAAAGTTTATACACGGAATCATGTGTATGTACCTACAGGCGCCAGTCTTTGTTATTTGGAGTCTATCATAGGGCCTAAGTCATATGGACATACATGCTAATCACCTTTCTCTTCATGTAATGTTTAAAATAATACTTTTATTTTTAAAAAGCTTTGGCTTTCATATATAATAATGTCAATTTGCAACTTCTAAGTTTTGTGTGTGTCTCAAAATATGGATGAGAACTTTTAGGAGAGATATTGGTATGAGGTACAGATACCAATATACTATGAACCTTCCCTTCAACAGACTTATTGGATTAATTGATGCTCTCCAGTCCCTCTGTAAGTAACAGTAGCATGATAACATGACATGCTGAATGTTTGCAGCTGGTAGACTACTACTCTCTAGTAAGATTATGTATTTATCCTACCCGTTGAAGTATAATGACTAAGAGATGGTTGTTTCCAATTTTGTATACCAACTTTTTATTATTATATGTGTGTCCTTTAAATATACACAGATGCAGTGCTTGCAAAGACTTAAAGTTGCTATCAAATTAACTGGGTGGGAGGCAAGTTACTTTAAGTTAGAAAGGTAAGTCATAAAAATTAAGAAGAATTTAGTTGCTTTAAATCCTTGATAATGTGGTTTGTTCAAGAAAGCTAATGCAGAGTCCCATTCAATAAATCCTCTGTTCAAAGAGAGGCCTTGACCTGTGTCAGAAAGTTGGAGAATGTATATTTTAAATTTTTCAGTTATAATAAAATGTTTAAATTATGTATCTGTGTTTCTTTATTTTTCTTTTTTTCATGATTTCCTCTTACCCATTTTTTCACTTAATAAGGCAGTGGTCCTGATTCTTTGGATACTAGGGCTTCTATTAATGATCCTAACTTTTATTTATACATGATACAAGCATTTTTCTAAGAATTTCACTTGAATTAGCCTCAGTTAAGCTACATACAACCTTTCATTTACTTTTTATAATTAAGAAAATGGAACCTTAGAAAGTGAAGAATTTGTCTAGGGTCATATAACTAGCAAGCAGCAAAATCGAGATTTGAATTTAGACAGTTTTACCTTAGTAGCTAAACTTTTAACTAATTCTCTACACCATGTAGAAAATAAGACTTTCTGGAGCTTTTAGGTTATTATGACACATAAATCAATAATTGACAAAAACATCCTAAAAAATTTCTACAGAACATTAATCCAAAAATTCTAAAGAAAAATCAACTTGCTGAGTCAAGAAGGAGTCATTCAGAGAATACACAAATATTGTAGTTTTAGGATATTCATTATTATAATTCATCACTTTAATGGAAGTAAGGTAATGTGTTTTTCTTGGTAGGTGTTGAATAAACATTTGCTATAGTACAAACTAAGTGTAAAAGTATATTTCTTTAATATGGTGAAAATATGTATTGTAGACCAATAGCCAGAATAATATTTAGTGGTGAAATACTAGAAGATGTAAGACAAGAATGATAAAAAGTGTCTTCTAGTATCATTATTTTAGGAGTGTTTTAGAAGTACTAACCAGTTAACTGGTGAGTGACCCAGTAAGAGGTGTAAAGAGTGGCAGGATGAAGGCAGTATTGTCATAATTTGTATATGAGAGCATTGCATACAGGCAGCCTGCAAGGAAATTACCTGAAACACCTTGAGTAAAAGAGTCTAATAAAATGCAAGTGTTGAGAAAATATGTGCTTGTGTATATTGTGTGTAAACTTAGGAACACAGTATCCTAATATAACATACGAATACATACATACTAAAAGCAATAGCTTCTTAAAAATATGTACCAGTGGGGCACCTGGGTGGCTCAGTGGGTTAAAGCCTCTGCCTTCAGCTCAGGTCATGATCCCAGGGTCCTGGGATCGCCCACATCGGGCTCTCTGCTCAGCGGGGAGCCTGCTTCCTCCTCTCTCTCTACCTGCTTCTCTGCCTACTTGTGATCTCTGTCTGTCAAATAAATAAAATCTTTGAAAAAAAAATATGTACCAGTAATAACCAGTTAGAAATGTACAGGAGGAAGAAGATGCCTTTAACAAAAGCACCACCACATATACTCCAGGGATATTGAAAACTGTAATGTCTCACTGAAAATTGTAAAGTGGATTTAAAGTAACTATTGGGAATGGCATATCTCATTTTTGGTTGGAAGCCTTAACTTTTTTAAATATGGCAGTTCAACTGTATTAATCATTATAGTCCTAATGCGGATTTCAAATGACAGTCTCCCTCCAGATAAACATTAAAATAACCAGAAAAATTCTTAAAAAGAAGGAAAATTTGGCATATTGTATGTTAAAATTATAGCAACTAAAACCATTTTATCACAAGATACATAGACGAAGTGGTGGCAGTACAGGGAAAGTCCTGAAGTAAAGCAAGTTTATATGGACCTTCAAATATGATACAGAAGTCATTTCAAGTCAAGGGGGATTAATTGAACAAGTATCCATTGGTTTCTGGTTGTGTGCCAGTTCCGGGCCACCGAGAATACTCAGTGCCTAATAACTAGCACACAACTTCTTCTAGTTTCTAATTGGGAGAGACAAGACAAATTAATAAAATACATCAGGTGGTTATGAGGGCAAGGAGATAGAAAATTGTAGGAGGCAGTGTTACAGGGAGAGTCCAGGAGTTTGTCCCAGTGGTATCATTTGAGTGAAGTGAGGGAACAACAAAGTAATAACAATCCTGAGGCATGAGTGTACTTGGATTATTTTATGAACATGTTAAATTGGTTAATGAACTATGTAGAAAAAAGAAAAACGAAAGCTCAGTCCATCCACTTGGTGATATACTGTATAGATATGAAAAAGGAAATGGTAGACCTGGAGATGCTGACCTAGGAAAGCAACATTGTTTCATGATGAGCCACTTGATAGAAGGCTGTGTTTGGCTTGCTCCCATCTAGGTGAAACAAACACATCAGAAGAGTCTGGAGTTGTTATGTGAGCATGGATTTGTGAGAGGGCTATTTTACATTCCAATTTATATATTTCAGCATGTTTTTGTTGGTAAAATACCAAATATTAATAATAACATAAAAGTGCTGCAATTTTGATTCTGTGGCATTAAGTATTTTTAAAACATGAAGGAAAAAGTAAGTTTCTGACAAAAGAAACAGTTTTCTCCCTGTTAGGAAGGAGGCAGCAGGGTGTATTAATTGAAAGGGTGGGCTTTGGAATCTTACAGACCTGGGTTCTAATGCCAGCTCAGCTGCTTCCTGCCCTTGGGACTTAGGGTAAGTTCCACGGTGCTCTCAGTTTGTTTCTTCACAAGTAAAACAGGACAAATAATATTCTTAGGGTTATAAGAGTCCAATAAATGTAATTTCCTACATATTTCTTCCCCTCACTTTACTTGCAGTAATGCTGGGATATATCCCCAATCTAAAGCCCCAGGAATGATGAGTTCTAGTCTGCATGGTACAGAAATATGTATGAACTAATGAAAGGTGGGAATACTAATCAGAATCTGTCTTAAAAAGTTTCACACAGCAGTGATCAAGTTATTTGTACTTAGCCTTGTTCCAAAAACTATTTTAGGCAAATTACAGAAGTTTTGTGATAGAAATAGAGGGGGTTTAAAAGTGATGGCAGGGGCACCTGGGTGGCTCAGTGGTTAAGCGTCTGCCTACAGCTCGGGTCATGATCCCCGAGTCCTGGGATCAAGCCCTGCATCAGATTCCCTGCTCAGTGGGAAACCTGCCTCTCCCTCTTCCACTCCCCCTGCTTGTGTTCCCTCTCTTGCCATGTCTTTCTCTGTCAAATAAGTAAAGTAAGTAAGCAAGCAAGTAAATAAATAAAATCTTAAAAAAAAAAAAA
>ML105655.1:5990-26932 GCA_003697995.1 Taxidea taxus jeffersonii | reverse complement strand
AAAAAAAAAAAAAATGGGAAAAAAGGTAGTTCACCTAAGAGTATCCTTGATGAAGTAGTATACATTATTATTTTTAACACCTTCTGAATAAATATCTCTTTAATATTCTGTGTGTTTGCATGTGGACTATGCATGTCACTTTTGCTGCAAACTGAAGTATGTGCTGTCCCAAGGAACAGGACTTGTGTGATGGGTTGGACTGCAAGCTGAACTAACCAGTTTATCATTTACCATCATTTTAATATGAACATTGATGTATAGTCAAACTAGAGTTATTGAGATGAGGTATTTGGTATATATGTGTCCAAATAATCAAAGCGACCTTGGAAAACAGTCGTTTTGTATTTCTATTTGTTGCTAATGAATAAATTAGAGCTTTCAAGTGAAAAGTGAAATTTTGAAACTCTTTCTTATACCACCCCACACTTGACAACTTCAGGATACTTGAGAATTTTCTGAGGAGATTGGTAGTGATACTAACAAATGTATTTTTTAATTTTAAAAAAATATATTTATTTTTTTATTTTTTTTAGTGCTGTGTAATTAAACTCAGTTTGAAGATGTGCATTACTGTTCCATTGGCTTGGGGCTCAGGCACACGGAGCCAGTATTGTAATGTTTACGTTACAGTTCCAGGGCTCATTAGATATCTAAAATGTGACATGTAATTTGTCTTCAACTTCAGTTCTCCATCCTTAAAGTAGATCTACTGTACTCCTATGATTATTAAATGGATGAGTATATGTTAAGATGATGACAACACATTGTAAGAATTCAATAAATATTATCACTCTTTTTATTAGTGTAAATTGTGATAACCACACCTATTTCATGGGACTTTTCGGATATTAGGGCGCCCGGGTGGCTTAGTTGGCTAGGCGTCTGCCCTCGGCTCAGGTCATGATTTTAGGGTCCTGGGATGGAGCCCCACATCGGGCTCCCTGCTCTGCAGGGAGTCTGCTTCTCCCTCTGCCCCTCCTCCTATTTGTTCTCTCAATCTCTCTCTCTCTCAAATGAGATCTTTTTAAAAAAAATGACTTTTTGGATCTTTCTAGATATTAAATAATATAATAAATGGAAAGTACCTCAAAGAATGTTAGGTTCTTCATCCCTTCTCTTTTCCCCTTTCTCCACCCATCTCACCTCCAACCTAAAAATGGAACACATTCTATAACACAGACCAGTCAGGAAAACAGAAACCATACCTGTTTTGTTTTGTTTTTAAGATTTATTTATTTGTTAGAGTGAGAGAGAAAGAGCACTTGTGTGCATGAGTAGAGGCAGGGGCAGGGACAGGTGCAAAGGGAGACCATCTTTAAGCAGACTCCTTACTGAGCACAGAGCCTGACGTGGTGCTTGATTCCAAGACCCATAAGATCATGACCTGAGCCAAAACCAAGAGTCAGAAATTTAAGGGACTGAGCCCCCCAGGCATCCCAATACCTGATGTTTTTTAACAAAGAAAAAAAATAATATAAAGAATAGTTTGGATAGCTGTTGGAGAATAGGAAGAGGCAAAAGGAGGCCCTGAGGTTATACAGAGATATGCCTACGGGAAGCTCCTTAGGGCTTGGGAAATCAAAGGAAGAATCAGGTTATGAGGAGCCTGGGAGAGGAACCTTGCAATTCTAAGGGCCATTCTTGGAGGTGGGGCTTAGGAGCCAGTGTTGTGATCTGAAGAGCTCCAGGGGAGAGCTGTAGTCTGCTCAAGCTCAAGAATTCTCAGGAGGGAATGCCAGCAGCCCAGTGCTGATGCCTCTGAGATGACAGAATGAACTGGTTCTGGAAGGGCCCAAAAATCTATAGACAGAAACTGATTTCTGCTAACACAGTAAAGATGATTCCTAAGACAATAGTGACAGCCAATGAACATGAAGGAATAAGTTCCTTTTCCCCTTTCTCCTACCCCTCAATCTCTACCCAGTGCCCTCTATATAGAACCCAACAGGAAGTCAGCTGGCAAAGGAGAAATGTGGTTTGCAGAGACTGAGCCCCCAAATCTCAGTGCAGAATACAGAAGCTGGTTTGGGGGCTAAAAGATAGTAGCTTAAAACAGACAGAACTCTTGCCTGGACTCTGTTGAGGGGGAAATTGGAGCAGCCCTCTTTGTTTAAAGTCTGTACCTGAAGTGAATCTATTAAGAGGACTTGAGATGTCAATATTATTTGGTGAACCCAGTGGACTCATTTTCATATCTAGTTTTCGGGAAGAGAGACTCACTTGTGCCATCCAGTACAATTGTAATTACTGTTTTTGCAGAAATAGAAATCCGGGAAGCCGCCAGGAGAGTGAAGCAACAGAATGTGTTCTAAAGTGACTAATTTAAAATTGATCACTCTGACATGCCTCCTTAAGCTTGAGATGTTTCACACAATCAGGTTTTCAGTATTTTCGTTAGTGTGATTTGCATAACCAAGATTTTATTTAACTTTTTTTGTGGAGGATTCTATTGTAATGAAACCAACATAGCTATTAAAGGGATAGAGTTGGGCTGATGAATAAATGTGATTTCATTGTATTCTATGTGACTGCAGTGTAATTTTTTGCAATAAATTTGACTTCTAAGTGGTGTGTGCGTGAAAGAAAGAGAGACAGAAAGAGAGTGAGAGAAAAAGCTAAGAATAACAACCACTAAAACTGCTAAATTTTTGCAAGAGTGTACCTGGGAAATTTATGAATGAGGTTTCAGTTTGCAAAATTGTCAAGGCTAGTATATGAATATATATATAATGATTATATACATGAAATCATATATTTTTCATAATGATTAAAGTGATTAAAGGCAATGAATAAATATGTTTCAAAATCATATGATAGTTTTATGTAGAAGGGCATCTATAAGCATCCTAAGAAAAAAACGGTCTAATATTCAATTTATTTTTCTTTCTCTGACACACTTGCTACAACTTGTTGGCTCTCAGACTTTCTTTCATCTACCTACTATATACTGATAATAAATCATTGATTTTGAAATATATGACAGAAAACACTCATTTGATGTGGAAATTGTCTTATACCCTTATTATTATTTTCTAATATCTATTTTAAAATGCCCATTGACTTAAAAAACAAATAAAATGAAATTCATTATCTGAAAATATAAGCAATAGTGTCATCAGGGATGGATACATCAGGTGGGATTGTGGCTCTGCAGCCTGGAAATACTATGTGGGTTTTTTTGTGTGTGGTTTTTTTTGTTGTTGTTTTTTGCTTGTTTGTTTTTTTTGGTTTTTGTTTGTTTGTTTGTTTTTTGAGAATTAGAGCAAAAGCAGTCGGATGGAAACTAATATGAGGAATTTGAAGTGAGTACTGTTAGAAGGAGTTAAATTTTCTTCTATGTTCCCAAGAGTTTTTGTTTCATTTCATTTAGGGAATCCGTTGGAGATGGTTTCAAGATGTAGAAGTCTCATATGTGAAGTATCCCAAATGAAGTTGGAAAATCCATGCTGCAATTGCTTCATGCTCTGGTAAGATGCAATGATTCTTAATATGTTGGCCTTTGGAGAATATGATGAGGAATGTGCTTGTGTGTGTATGTGTTTGTGTGTATGATGTGTAAATAAAAATTATTAAAAAAATGATGAAGGTTTATTACCCAGTGTACAAGTTTGAGATTCAAACTTTTTTTTTTTTGGTTTCTCTCTCTCTCTTTGTTTTATTTTGCATGCAATAATCATTCTCTGGCTCCTTAGAGGAGCGGGGTACAATATGAAACTCAAATTTGTTATTATTAATTTCTCACTTTGTATACATGCAGTATTTACATTAGTCAATATGTCAACACGACAGCCCCAGGAATAGGTTTTATTGCCCTCACAGTACAGATGTGGAAGATGGACGTACAGAGAAAGTAAAACCTTGTCCCAGGTCATGCCCCTAATAAATGGCACAAGAGTTACTTTCTCCTGCCAGGCTGCCCCTAACCTTTCTGTTAGGTGAGGAGCCAAAGCAGTAATGTAGGTTGAGGAAAAGACCATCAAGTTTTAAAATGTAATTTAAAAAAGAGTTGTAATTGCCTTCCCTCAGATAGAAAACTGATGTGAAGGAATTTCCTTTATATTTTTACTACTCTTGAAAAGTGAAAGATTTCTGTAAGTCGTTGAGTAGTTATATCGATGATGGTGTTTCAAAGAAATTGAAAGCCACAGAAAAACTGACACAGAAAAATGTGTGCTGTAATTTTCCCATTCACCTTTGCTGTAAAATGAGAATTTGTGGCAGACTTCCCCTATACAAATACCCTGTTGTGGCTGATGACATAGTTTAATGGAACTAGTACTAATTCTTTCTTTATACCTAACTGGCATACAACTTGAATAACTTGAGTCTAATTTCCCCTTTTTTTACTTATATCATGAGGTTGTTGTAAGAGTCCAAGGAAATAAGACATAATATATGGAAAACACCTACAATTCTGCCTGGCACAGGATGTATATTCAATAAATAGAAGCCTTATCAAAGACCTAATGATGTAACAACTATTAAAGCATGTCATTATTTTGTTATAAGTTTATGCATAAAGATTTGTAATTAAAGAAATGTTTAGATTAGAAATATTCTCTCCATTCAACATTACATAAATTTCGGCTCAAGTGTATTTTATTTGTGTAGAAGGCATTTATTTGGGGCAGTTGCAGATTGCTGACTGAGAGCTTAAGAATTCCAGTACAATTAAGTGCATTCACTTATAAATGGCAGAATGCAGGCTATTGTGTTCTAGAGGCTCAAAAGAACCATTAGATTTAGTTGACCTAACTATCCTACCTGAACATTTTCAAACAAATTTCCTCTGGTGATTGCAAACCAGTTAACCACTGTGTCCCTGTGAGTCAAATTTGCTTGGGTTATTCAACAGTGACTGACACCCTGGGAGGCTGTAAAGCATTCTCTGGGTGGCCTTCTTGCTTACTGAGTTTTGCCTCTTTATTGGTAATAATCAGCAGCATTTCGGTGGGAGTAGATACCATGCCTGCAGTTGAAGATTACATTTTAACTCTGTGTTGTGAAATGGGGAAAAAAAAAAAAGCCAATTTTCAATATGAGATTCTGAGAAGCAGCCTTCAACCATCCTCGAGTCCCAATGTGTTTTCACTTTTTGATAGTGCTGTAAAAGCCTGTAAAATTAAAGAATGCAATGAAAATATGAGGCCAGAATCTCCAGCATAAATAGACAAAGGTTCCCCCCACAGCACCGTGGGAAGGGAATCTAGGCCAGTCTTAAACTATTTTCCATTAGTCTGCATTCTGAAAACACCTGCAAAATTGTCCATGTCCCTCCTATGCTGCATTACTTCTCCATTCAGGAGTTTTGCATTTGGACAGAAGCTCCAAACAAACAACCCCAAGTTTCCACTTTACATCCAGTTTTGACTGGGGTTAAAAGGTTTTTGTTGTTTCTTAGGGACAGTATTTTTGTTACATATGGCCTCATTTCCCTGTGCTTTTGCTCTGAAATAACCCTATATTTGCTTCATGTCTTACTCTACTCTAAGATAGTGAGTTATCCTCTTTTAATCTCAGTATTCTCATCATAATGTGAGGACCGTAACAGTTACATTGCAAACATTTAAGGATCACAGAGAATATGTGTATGTCACCCACTGCTTGAAACATTGCTGATGAGCTTAACATGGTAGTTAGGTATGTAGATTTTTTTAAAAATATTTTATTTATTTATTTGACAGACAGAGATCACAAGTAGACAGAGAGACAGGGGGAAGCAGGCTCCCCACTGAGCAGTGAGCCCGATGTGGGGCTCGATCCCAGGAACCTGGGATCATGACCTGAGCCAAAGGCAGAGGCTTTAACCCACTCAGCCACCCAGGCTCATATCCCGAGATATGTAGATTTATTCACTAGCATTCTATTCACTAATTATCAGGCCAAGGAAAACAAGACTTTTACCTTAAGTTTATTCGTATTACCTGTTTGGTTGTGTGCCTTTATCATAAGCTTTTTCATATTTACATTTCTAGGCCATTTGTTCTCAGGGTCTAAAGTGTTTACAATAACTTGGAGAGCTTATTAAATAAGTAAGGAACAGGAGGTTGTTGTCAGGATCTTACTTCCATAGAACACGATGGGGTTGGGTCCTAAAACCCACATTTTGCCGTTAACTGAGGCTTAGTATTTTTCTTTCTTGAAGCTTTAAGTTTCACACATTCTAATTCTGAAGTATTATTGTTGCAGGTCAAATTGAACAACTTCAGGAACAGTTAAGACAGTAATTAAGAAACAGTTGAACTTCAGAAATGATTCTCTGGGGCGCCTGGGTGGCTCAGTGGGTTAAGCCTCTGCCTTTGGCTCAGGTCATGATCCCAGGGTTCTGGGATCAAGCCCCACATCGGGCTCTCTGCTTGGCGGGGAGCCTGCTTCTCCCTCTCTGTCTGCCTGCCTCTCTGCCTACTTGTGATCTCTCTCTCTCTCTCTGTCAAATAAATAAATAAAATAGGGGGAGGGGTGTTGGGAGAGGGTGGTGGGGTTACATTATATGTTTATATAAAAATTTAAAAAAAAAGAAAAAGAAAGAAATGATTCTCTGCACTTAATTTGCCAGTAGGGTGACTTTGCCAAGATTTTGATTCCATGAACATATAAGAAGTTGATAGAACAAATAAGGGTTAAATAAACACATAAAATATTGTCTTAGTTCATAACAGCTGGGGTTCTGATTTGGCTGATGCTTATTGAAAACCTTCTAATAACCAGTGGCTTTCATAATCATAATTTCATAATCACAATTTTATCAAATCTTAATTCTGGTCCTTCTCAGTAGTTAATATCCCCATTCTGCAGATTAATAAAAAGAGGGTTATAGAAGTTACTGTTGCATCAAGTTCTGAAGTTAGGAAATTATAGGGCCAGGACTCAATCTTGGCACCATGTCAGTGTGCAATTATGACAGCTGCTTCGTAATCCTAGGATAATTCAATTTTTTAGTCATGAGAGGTTTTGTTTTATGGCAGCCAACAACTTAAGCACATATGGGAACAATCAGCCTGTATTTGTTTTGTGTAAGCTTCCTAACACTTAATTCACCCTCACCTGCTGAGTTAGACTTTGAAAGGCACAGTAGTGTAGGCTTATTTCATCTGCTCTGTAAGCTACTCAGAAATTCTCTGTAAAAAAGTCACCTATCTTCTGCAAATTCTTATTGTTTTTCACCAGTGTGCTTATTGATTTTCATTAATTCTGCCGAGTGTTTGGATATCCTTTCTCAGTTCAAATGACTATGAGAGATTTTTTCCCCCCCTCAGTTCCATAGGGGGGGCATATAATGTTCCTATGAATGAAGTTTCTGGTCTCCTTTGTACCTTGGTTGGTTGTTTGTGTCTAAGTTCTAGCCAGTGTAATATGAAGTACAATAGTATCTGCTATTTCTTGGTCATATCTTTATGGGGCGGATATGCGTCTTCTTTCTTCCTCTGGTAATTTGGAAATTGAATGTGGAATGGGATATTCTGCTGAACATCTTGTATCTTACAGACCAGGACAATTATCTGAAGGTGGTAGGACAACAAAGAAGGAGTCTGGCTTCCTGGCTTAATTTATAGAGCAGAATGGTCCAGGATTGTTTCTACACTGAATGTTGTGTGAAAGATAAATAAGCTTCACTTGTTTAGCCATTGCCATCGAGCCATTATACATGGGATATACGTCCTAAGGAATCGATGTGTTCTTCTGTGAATGTGTTACCCATTGAATGCTTGGCATACTGTGACTCCTTTGGGAAGCCAATCATAGCCTGAAAAGAAGCACAGGACCCTAAATGAAGACTGTAGTAGTTAGCCACATATTGTGTATCTAGACTTTGAACCATCTCACCTTGCCCATTTTATTCTGTTCTCCTGACCACTTTCCTCCAGATGTTTTTCTTTCCGTTAATCCTCTTCTAGGACAATACATAAATGTGTTACTTTTTTAACTCTCCTTGCTGTGGCATCTATCTTGCATGCATCCACAGTGTGAAGAAGGCAAGTGTGAGACCATAAGAATAATGAATCCTGAGTAGAACTTCACGTCCTGGCCCTACATAGAAACATTCAGAGTAAGCATTTTAAAAAACACATCAGGCTACCCAGATAAAACTTAGCTACAAACTACATGAAGAGGGCTTCTTAGATTTCTGATACTTAGGTAACAGTATCCAAATCCACACAACCCGTAAGATTTTCTTCATTGTCCCTTGCCTTTCACCTAACACCTCCTCCAGTCTATCCTCATTTGCATGCAGGACAAAACTAAATTTTATTTTTTCATATTTAGTATGTCTCCTTGGGTCTTTATTTTAGAGGACATTTTAAATCTATAGTTACTTCCCTAGTAGCCAAAGAATGCCTCCATATCTTATGGATGCAGTGTTCTTCTAGCTCCATAATCTAGCCTTGAGTTATTATTCAGTTACAGGTTTGCTACAGAGAATGCTCCCTGCGTGCTCCCTACAAGGACCATTTGTATTGACACTCAGGGACCCTGCCTGAGATCCCTTGGATCTTTATCTTGCCCCTCCCTTTTTTTATTAACATATAATGTATTATTAGCCTCAGGAGTACAGGTCTGTGAATCACCGGGTTTACACACTCCCCCCTCCCACCCCTTTTTAAAAGATCTTATTTATTTCCAGAGAGAGAGGGGGAGAGAGGGAGAGTGAAAGTACAAGGAGAGGGAGCTGCAGGCAGAGGGAGAAGCAGGCTCCCCGCTGAGCAAGGAGCCTGATACCTGATGCCGGGCTTGATCCCAGGACCGGGGGATCATGACTTGGGTTGAAGGCAGACCTTTAACTGCCTGAGCCACCCAGGTGCCCCTATCTTGCCCCTTAATACTAGAGTTTGTGTGCCTTCTGACTAGCAGAGTGCCTGCTTCGTATATGCCTCATGCTTAAAATATCCAGTATTTTATTATTCTCTTTATTACTCCCTTGATGCTGCTTCTGTTTTTGAACATACTTGCTGGTACTTTCAACTCCATGGTCTACATACAGTATCTCATTTAATTCTCCTAAACTGCTGAGGTGTAGGTAAAATGACTGTACTCTAGTCACTCACTCAGCAAACATTTTCTTAGCTCTTCTTTCATGCATTGTGTTTCAGGCAAAAGGAAGGAAAAGCCAGTTGCTCACTTTCTAAGAGGGGGAAGATCAATAAAATAAGTGAAAAACAAACAAAAAACAAACAAACACGCACACACACACAAAAACCACAACAGCTTTTAAGTGTAACATTATACAACTTAAGTCTTAGGCTACCCTGTAAGTGTCATAGTACAAAACTTAAGTCTTAGGGGTAGAGAGCAGGAGAGAAGATTGCTCATTTTTATTGGAGGAGGAAGAAGGGGCTAAGATAAAAAAATGTTTCATGGAGATTCTACTTCATTTGAATGTGGAAATATGAGGAGACAGTCTCAGACAGATTAAATGATGTTTCCCATCATGGCACAGCTAGTTAATGGCAGAAGAGGGGCAAGAACCCATCCCAGGTACTTGTGAAGTCCTAGCCCTTGCAGTCAGCATTCTTGCTGCCGAGTTCTCTGGGTTTTGGCTATTTTTATAATTGAATGCTATCCACAAGTTGGTACTCTGCCCCCACCCCCTCATCACTCTTCCCCTTGCTTCTCAGTGCTTGCTTCTCAGTTATAGTCATACTCTAACTTAGGTGGCAGAGATGATATACAAATTCAGATGTTTTGCAAGGAAACAACTTCCAAATCTTGAGCTTCCATATGGACTCTTTCCTAAAAGTGGTCCAAATGAGATTCCACGTATGGAATGCCAGTTCTGCTTCCCACCTCTTCACAAATGCTCCTCTTTCACTTTGCAAAACAAGGGCAAGCTTCTCGCTCTTGGCATCACTTCCCAGGGAAGGCCATCCTAGGAGGAAAACACCTCAATGATAATCAACCAAGGGAAGATCCAAGAATAAAGTGTAGCCCCCAGAGGGACAGTTCCAGGAAAGCAAAAGTAAGTCATTCAGGAAACGAAGGAGGAACATCTGATTTCATTCAGGTGGAAAATCGGTGCAATGCTATCGTCCTAACCTACCTGTTGTCTACCATTTGATTAGCCTTCTACTCACCCACGGTACCTTCTTTCAGATTCCCTTTTGAAGATGGAAGCTTCAAATAGCTATATACCCAAGGTTTTAAGGATTTAAGGAATATGTATTTATAGCGTGTATCAAGTATGTAATAACCCAGAAACTACATGCTCTGGAGATATACAAACATATGATAAATTTGTGTTTGATGTCAACTTTACAAATGTGTGTGCGGTGTGTGTGTGTGTGTGTGTGTGTGTGTGTGTGTGTGTGTGTGTGTTCCAAGTTATTTCAAAGAAAAATATATTTGAAGACCTCCTCCCAAGTGTAGTTGCTTTTCTGTGGAGCTGCTGAGGGAGGGTAGGTAGAAGGAGATATATCCCCAGGTCTCCATCACTTCCTACCTCCAAGCATTTTTGGGTTTATTCTTGATGTTATTGGATATTTGCATTTGGGATAATTCAAACGTGAATAGCAACCCTTAGAAGATAAATATTACCCAAGTATTTTATAATGCTATTATTCTGTTGCTGATTTGCTGCAATTTTTTTATTGAAGAAATTAATAGGTAATTCATAGGCCACTAATTTTATCTGAGTTTAAAAAACTAATGCATATAAGAGGTTTCAAGACATATGTATCAAATGAGTGAATAAATGGATGAAAGTTTTATCCTACTATAAAAACAATATGATAAGAGGTTTAGATCTTTCTTGAGAACATGAGAGTAATACTATTCTATGTGTAAGCATTTGTCTAATTTTGAAGATTTATTTTCTGATTTAGTGAGCTTACTTTATCTTGGCTGAGCTTATCACACAGTATTAGATGATTTAATTGCATAGTATCATTATCATGTGAATGCCAAGGAGGCACTTGTGGTATTGTCATTATATGTCGCTCCAAGCTATATCACACAATCCCTGAGAAAGGAGTAAGAGGAAAGCCTGTTTCTTCTCAGTTTTGAGGAATGACAGTAAAATTGTAATTGCAGCATAATTAAATCTGTATATCTAAATGCTGATAAATACCCTGCTGTCTGAGAATTCAAAAGAAGTGTCAGGCCTCTCAGCCCTCTCTGGCACTGGTCACAGTCTCTTAAGATTTTTTTTTTTTTTAATAGCTTTTGTAGCTAATGAGTAGCTTGAAAACTTCCAAGAGGATTTTGCCACTTTACATCCCATATTAAACTCCATTACTGAATCAGCTTATTTCCCTTCAGCTGTATTTTTTTCTTTCACTTTCTTTTCTCCTCTCACCCTCCCCTTCTCTCTCTTTTTTGTGGGGAGGAAGAGTGGCGGTAATTTGGGGTGAAGAGGTAAATATGAGTGTTCCTTTTAGGATGCATTAATCAATTTTCTTCTTTTCAGGGGCATTTAAAGCAGGAAGTGCATAAATAAAATTAATTGCATAACTCTCTAGACACCTGTCAAAACCTTGACATGTGCAGTTCCTATAATTGGCATTGTATATTCAAAGTAAGTTTTGCAAACAGCAGGAGCACGAGCTGCATGAGAGCTGCCTGTTAAATAGGGGTGGTCTGCAGTAAATGGAGGGTCTGTCAGCAATCCTTCATAGTTATAGCATCCCCTAGCCAGAGTCTTACAAATCCGCCTTCCTCATTCCGATTTCTTGAACATGTACATACACAAAGTCTTAGGGCCTGTTTTATGATTTCCTTAGCCACTACAGTCTTGTTAAATGTCATGGCATATATCCAAAATAAAACAACTGTTAGATAGGATAATATTAGCTTCAATGACAAACCCCAAGATATGTAATAGTTGAAGCACCAGAGAAATTTATTTCTTTGTCATTTAAAGTCAAAATTAAGGTGGCTGGTACATGGTCAACTGTTGCTTAAGTAGATATTCAAAGACCTGGTCCCCTTCCATCTTGTGGCTTGCTGTTTTATTTTTATTTTTTAAAGATTTCATTTATTTATTTGACAGAGAGAGATCCCAAGTAAGCAGAGAGGCAGGCAGAGAGAGAGAAAGGAGGAAGCAGGCTCCCTGCCGAGCAGAGAGCCCAGTGCGGGACTCGATCCCAGGACCCTGAGATCATGACCTGAGCTAAAGGCAGAGGCTTAACCCACTGAGCCACCCGGGTGCCCTGGCTTGCTGTTTTAAAAATGTGACTTTCGAGATCATCCTGTTCATTTCATTTAGCTGGTAGAGGGGGAAACGACAAGGAAAACACGTAGAGGTTTTTGTGCACCAGGCTCAGAAGTGGTAGACCACACTCTCACTCATGTTTCATTGGCCAGAACTCACCAGCATAGTGGAGGCTAGGAAAAATAGCCTACTTATGTGACCAGGAAGGACAAAATATAGTGGGCAAATAGTTAACCAGGATCATGGAAGACTTTGAAACTGCAGTCATCAGTAACTGTATAGAGCAGAAGAAGATGACCAAAAGTACTGGGCAGACACAAGGGAATGGAGAGATTATAAAACGTAACATAGTACTTCACTAATGATTTTTATAATTCTATTGACCTACTCATGCAGAGTGAAGAATGCTGATTAGTTTTACAGCTATCGACAACTGAAACAGTCACAAACAATGCTGGGTCCCATTGATACAGCTTAATTCTTACAAAGACTAAAGGAGAAGTTGGTGTATTTATTCTTTTTTTTTTAAGATTTTATTTATTTATTTGTCAGAGAGAGAGCGAGATTGAGAGAGGAGAGCAAGCACACAAGCAGGGGAAGTGGCATGTAAAACAGGCAGAGGGAGAAGCAAGCTCCCCACAGAGAGGAGCCAGATGAGGGACTCCATCCCAGAGTCTTGGGATCATGACTGGGATCATGACCTGAGCCGAAGGCAGACGCTTCACCATCTGAGCCACCCAGGTGCTCCCTGGTCTATTTATTCTATTTCTGAATCTAGATTGGATTGTAGAGGACCGCAGGTCTTAATAAAGGTAAATACCAGCTTTTAGCTCAGGAAGAATTCAGAAGGGTAGAGATAGAAATGCACTGCAGTCATTCATTCATTTATCCCACACACATTTATTAAGTACCTTCTATATACCAGATACTGTATTTAGCTTTGAAGACAGAGAAATTAGTAAGATAAAACCTTTGCTCTGAAGACTTCACATGTGAGAGAAGCAAACCTGTAAAGTAATAAGTAATTATATTATCACAGTTACAATTCTATGAAGGCATATTTGGGGGAGTAATTACCTCTGCCTAGACATATCAGGGAAGACTACTTAGTGTAGATGCCATTTAATCTGGGGCTAGAAGTATGGGTCCTTTCAGGCAAAGGAGATACTTTTTTTTTTTAAGATTTTATTTATTTATTTGACAGATGGAGATCACAAGTAGGCAGAGAAGCAGGCAGAGAGAGAGGAGGAAGCAGGCAGAGAGAGAGGAGGAAGCAGGCTCCCTGCTGAGCAGAGAGCCCCATGTGGGGCTCGATCCCAAGACCCAGGGATCATGACCTGAGCCGAAGGCAGACACTTTAACCCACTGAGCCACCCAGGCGCCTCCAAAGGAGATACTTTTAAGGAGCATTAAACCCATGGTCAATTATATGAAAAAGCATGGCAGCCCAGAGGAATGAAAGAAGATGATATAAGCTGAAGCGGGAAGGTCTTTTTGCATTCTGGAAAACAGAGGCTTTGTAATAGGATGTTGGTGCCTGGAAAGCCAGTTTGTGAACAATGACACCAACCTCCAGCACATTTGGGATAGTAGGTCTTTGAGGAAGTTCCCGACAGAGGGAAGAGTGAATGATCACTTCTTCATCTCAGCATCTTACAGTCTTTAATGGCATTCTAGCTGCAGATCATAAAGCACTCCTCACTTACCCCATGATCACACTTTCTGAACCCCATGTGTTCCCAGGCAACTGTGAAAGGGATATACAGCTATACAGATAGAATTTGTTGAAATTAGATAAGAAAGTAATGGGGAAAAAAAAAGTTTGTTGACTTTAAATAGAAGTTGGCCGTACATAAATATGACAGATCACAGTGTCCTGCTACTGAACAGTCCCTATGTAGTAGTTCAGTTTCTTCATGAGACCTCTTCTTTCTTAACATTATGTATTGCAGGAAAACAGGATGAGCAAAGTCATGGAGATATGAAATAGAACAGTGTGTGTTATAGTGTATAGTATATACTGCTTGTAGTAAAATGTGAGAGGAGAGAGATGGATTGAAGAAGAAATAATTAAGTACAAAAGAACCAAGCTTAACTATTTGGAAAGTTCTCAGCTACCCACATTGTGAAAAATGAGAAAGCATATTTTAGAGACAATAGCAAGGTGTGGCTAGAAAATCACTTCAAGAAGAGATTATCTGTGGATTTTATCAGCCATCCCATCAGACCTCAGGAATAGAGAGAGGATTATAACAGCATAGACAGTGACTGCTGATTTGAAAAGGGAACATGGGCTGAATGAAATAACAGAGGGCTTTTGGATTTCTGGGATTTTACAGGGCAAGAGAATAGAGCTATCCACTACCCAGGTGTGAACACTCCTTGTCCTTCAAGAAAAGGAAAGAATGACTCTGAGCATGATTCAGAGATTAGCTCAGGGCCTTAGAGGCAAGGCTACCACCCATGGCCAAAGGGGTAGGTTCTCCATCAAGAGCTGAAGAGGTAACACCTCTGCCCCAGTAAGATTGGAAGGTAGGGCTGCTGCCCAAATGGATCTGGAGGGTGGAGCACAAAGCCAAAGAGGATTGTTCTTGAGTCTTAATATTTAATGGAATATGCCTTGTTAGGTTTTGAACTTGAGACTACTCCTCCTTTCTTCTTTCTGACATCTTCCTTTTGGAATGGTATTGCTAACCCCATGTTTGCTCTACCACTATATTTTGGAAGTACATAACTTGTCTTGCCCCATAGATTCACAGTGAGTAAGGAGTTTTGCCTCAGGATCTGTCATACATAAGGTCTTACCCATACCAGATTTAGATGATAAGTAGATAAGACTTTGGACTTGGAGTTGATACTGGAATGGGTTAAGATTTTGGGGGCTGTTGGGATGGGATGAATTATTATGCTCCTGAAGGACATGAATTTGCGGGTGTTTCAGAATGTTATGGACTAAACACATTCCTTCCAACTCCATAAGTTGAAGCCTACTTCTCAATGTGACTGTATTTACAGACGGACCCTTTAAAGAAGTAACTAAGGTTAATGGAGGTCATAGGGATAGGGTCCTAATCCAATTGGAATGGTTTTCTTAAAAGAAGAGACACCAGGAGTGTGAACACATAAAGAAAAGGCTATGTGAGGACACAGGAGGAGGTACCAGTCTGCAAGCTAGGAAGAGAGCTCTCTTCAGAAACCAAATCTGCCAGAACCTTGATCTTGGATTTCTAGAAATGAATTTCTGTTGTTTAAGCCACACCAACTCCGGTTTTTTTTACAGCAGCCCTAGCTGACTAATACAATGTTTTCAAATGTGAATGAATAGTTATGTAATAATAATAATAATAATAATAATAATACTATTAGTATTACTAACCATCTACCAGGTAATATACCAAGCCCCATGTATATATTATCTCATTAATACACTCCAAAACCCTTGGTTAATAGTTACTGTTATCAGTATTTTATAGAAAAAGTAGTTCAGGCCAAATAAGAAAATCACTGTATTCCCAAGCAGTAGAGAACTCATTGTCATTCCACTGTAATAAAGCTCCATGTGACCATCTGCAAAGAGTTTAACTTCTCTGAGTTTCAGTCTCATCATCCATTAAGTGATAATGCTATGTATTCTGCCCTCTTCTGAGGGTTGTTTGCCTGGTTTAAATAAAATAACAAGCAAGCCTATTATATGCACTCAAGTCATGAATATCTTCATCAGCATCGATATCATATGTTTGTGATCTTCTGTGTCCACTCAGATCACTGACTTTCCACAAGACTTGTCTCAAGACCTTACAACCACCATTGTCAAATTACCTTCCTTCAGAATTCTCACATGTAGCCTTTGTTCTGACCATTGACTTGCCATTAGAGCAAGGGTTTGAACATAAAGCTTTAATGGCATTCATTTCAGGTGGTGAAAGAAGATTAGTTTCCTATTGATTTCACTGAATTTTTACCTCTGAAGGATATTAATAGAAATATTATGTAAACTTATTTGTACTGAACAAAGGGACTGAACCATGAAAGAAATTTATCGGTTTTAATATTAATTGTATTCATGTCGAGTTCCATGCCTTTTTCTGCTTTGCTATCTGTCTTTGTAGAACAAAATATGTATTTTGTCTAATATGATTCTGTTTTTATACATTTTAATTAGCTGCTAGAACGTAGTATTTTCTTTGTTTTTCTAGTAAAGTCTAGCTGTCTCTCCTTCCCTTATGTTACAATAACTTTTTTGAACTTTATTGTAGCAGAAGGTTTTTCCATTTCTGGCAAACAACTGAATTATAAAGTAATCAGATTAGCTTAACAATAAGAAACGACTTTCAAAGATGTTAAAACTAATGACGATTAAAACACACACACAGAGACACACACACCCCTATAATTAACCCTTCTATGCATCCAAAACACATATTCCTTGACCAGGTTGGTTTAGATATAGCTGCTGATTGTTTTTTATCAAATGAATATGAACAGAATCTTCACTATGCCTATTTTGACCCTCATCATTAATATTAAGTATTCCCACTTTGTATGCAAATATAAAAAAAGGATGTGAAGTGTTTGTATACATCAAGGTTTATCATATTGAATTATCTAACTTTTATGTTGCTTCTTCCTTACTATCCCAGTCTAAGTCTTTTTCTATATCTTAACTGTAGGAGAGCAACAAAATGGAATAAGAAAAAAAAAGGTCATATAACAGAGTACTGCACTAAGAGCTCTTTTTAGCACAGAATGGTTTGACAGTTCTGTTTGAGACCACTAGTAACTTAAAAAAAAAAAAAAAAAAGTCCATGCTGTTATCCCATCTGAATGTCTTCATAATTGTAAAGTTATTAGGAAATTTGAAAAATGAGAATCCTTCATCATAAAAAAGGTGTTAATCCTTAATGTCAGTTGCTGAAAATATCTCCTAGGAATTTGTAAGTCACAAGCATACACTCATCCTCTTTTGTATTTTTTTGTATTTAATCTTGGGGGGAAAAAAAAAGGTATTTTTAAAGCAAACCCAAAGACCAGTATTGATGAGTATCATCTCTTGGATTTTTGACACAGTTTCTCTTAAAGAAATAATTATAAAATGATGTTATAATTCTTTGGCAAGATCAAAACCAGTATCAAACCTCAGATCTCAGGAAACAGAGAACATTCTCCTTTAAATGGACAGCATTGTTATCATGATGGATTTATTTAACAGACAATAGCTCTATTACTGAGGCAATCCGAATTAATCTGAAATTGGATCACCCTTGCACAAACTGGGTAAACTGAAGCAATTTTAGATTAAGACATATAAGTATCATGTTGTAAACCTTAAATTGAATTCAAAATAAACTGAATTCTTTATTGTTTTACATCTTTATCCTTTTCCTTGTTGCAAATAGCAAAGTTGAGTTTTTTAAATGTATGGAAGGGTATGTATGCTGGAATACCAAATATAGATACTTGGTATAAATGATAACTGAACTTTTTAGCAACTGAAACTATTTCTTCTCCTTTAACACCGAAACTCTCATTTTTATCATACTCAGCATGAAATTGTTTACAGCTTGTGACAGAATGGAAAAGACAAAAGCCCTTGACATCAGAGTTATTAGTCAACTTGTCAGTCAAAGTCAATTAAAGAATATGCACAAAAATAGGCATTTATCTGATGGACCTTCCTAGCTTATATTAGTCATTTAGAGGCTCTTTCTAAGAGACTCATTAGCTTGTCTATTTGCAAATGATTGCCAGTATCTGGGCATACTGCCTTTTGGTTCTTTTTTTGCTGAAGGATAATGTTCTCTTGAAAGACAGCCATGTTGATCAGCATAAAGCAATGTAATAGGAGTTGAAAGTCATGTGTGCAGACCAAAAATGATTCAAAGAGAAATAAAACATGTTTCAGTAACCAGGGTTGGCTACTTATTAAACAGTTAACATTTTCACAAAGCCTAATGTATTTTCCTCCCCAAATCTTCACAGTGACCAGGAAAAACTGGTCAGTCCTGTCAGTCTACCTCTTTCCTTCCACCCCAGGTATTTCTATATCCTCAAAATCTTTGGTGCCTGCCTATGTAAGCAGAAAGAGTTAGGGGTTTCCAAAAGAAGAAAGAGAAATAATTTTAGCCCCCCGGCTATTTTCCTTGATCTGTGCCTATTTGCCCAAGCACACTTGTTGCAGAACTTCCTAGGAGGTGTCTGAATTAAAAAAAAAAAAAAAAAAAAAAAGCAAAAATTTCAGTAGTTAAGAATTTTAAGAGAACAAAAGGAATGCAAAAATTAACAGTTTCATCCGGCCAGGAAATAGCCTCACTGTATGCAGAGACAATTATTAAATCAGTGGTAAGTCTCCCAGTGCTGTCTCAGAATTAGTAAGGACCCGCATTCCTTACCTGATATCACCAGCTTAAGACGTCCAGAGAGCTTGCCTATAGCCCCTTCCTCTTTTTCCAACTGTTACCTTTCTTTATTATAATATTGAAGTTTCCACTTTAGGAGGGATATAAGCTTCATTAACATAACATAGAATGCCTCTATAGGCTTATTTTCTAACTGGAACCTTATGCCCACCTTTCTTGTAATGACAAAGTTCCCTTTTCTGAATATTCATCCTAACCCTACATCAAAGAAAACCACCACTCCTACTCTTGCGAATCAGAGCTTTAGAAGTTATGCCCTTTGATTGCTTTATTTGCTTCAAGTAAAGTTTCTTTTGTGTAACAGCCCCACCTAGTATAGTCTTGATCTGTAACTCACCCAGGAGTGAACTCACATTAGTTGAGTTACACCTGTAGAACTACTCTATAGCCCCATCAGATTTCTGTCCCTGTAGCATATACATGGATATGTCTTCTCTTGGTACTATCTTGTCAATGTATGAACGCAGAAGGAATAAATTAGTTAACATTAAGAAATACGTTTGGAAATGGCTATGGATGAGTTAGTAAAGAGTTTTTATGGGGAGTAAGAGAGTTTAGAAATATCTGTGTATATATTCACAAAGATTTGTAACAAGATGTTGGCAGGAGGGAGAAGAGACCAGAATGAGCCTCTGATTCTTGACTACGAATAGGATGTGGTAGGAGGAAACACAGGCTTAGTTGGAGAAAGATCACATTTGAGAGGCTTGTTAGACAATTAGAGGAAATATTTTGGGACTCAGGAAGTTCTGAATAAAGGTAAAGATTTGAAAGTCATTAGGTTTCTAGGAGTATTAAATGAGATGATGTTTGTAACATGCATGGCACAAAATCTTAAATACAGTAAGTGTTCAATAAATAGCAGCTATTGTTCTTGGAGACAGAACAGAGAATGTGGAGAGTTGGATTACTGTAGAATAGAAGTTGGTCTCGAGAACTAAGTCAGATGGACAAAGGCTATAGAGAGAAAGAACGGAAGCCATGGGAAATAATGGTTACAATGATGGGCCTTGGGTGGTTCAGTAAGTGAAGTGTCTGATTCTTGACTTCAGTTCACATCACGTTCTCAGGGTTGTGAGATCTAGCTCCTGTACTGGGCTCTGTTCTGGGTGTGGAGCCTGCTTAAGATTTTCTCTCTTCCTCTTGCCCTTCCTCCTCTTCCCCAAACAAACAAAACTAAACTAAACTAAACTAAACTGAACTAAAAGAAAAAAGGCTGCTGGACTGTAAGAACCAGGAATATATGTTTACAACTATATATTGAATGTGGGTCATTCTTGCTCAATGAAAATTAGATTGCCAGGTCCTCCTCCTGCCTTTTATTTTTTAAAGTACCTATTTGATTTATATTTGGCTCATTTATCAGTATTACCTCAACATAAAAAACATTTTTGCATTTGAAATCATTGACTAATACCATACTTGCTAATCAGTTACATTCTAGCCCTGTGTTTTTCCTGAACCTCACCTTGGAACCAAACAATTTTGCACTATACCATGCCTCTGACAAGGGTTCTCATTTTCCTTTACTTCCCCTTATGAACTCTGTGGCCACTGACTGAACATGAGATGGTTAAGCGCAGGCTCGTGAAGTGCAGCCCCAAGACCGTAGCAGAACCCCTTTATTAGAAAAAAGCCAGGCCAACCGGTCTCTCCTTGCATTGCAGATCTGTGTGATGGTATGGAGTAACTCAGGAGCAGGCAAAATGGATCATACCTGCCCAGATGGAGGCAGAAATACTCATGGAGGTGTTGTAAAACACACTTCTAAACAGCAAAGAGACACTGAGCTGTCTGCAGGGAAATGAAAAAGAACAGCAAATTAAGCATGGCATGGTTATTCACTGTTTTATATTAGTGTCTCTAACTCCTATAAATGCTGCTTAGGGTTTTCTCATGCTCAAAACTGTCATTTAATCTGGAATGATGTCGTTACATATTTGAGAGTCATTTTGAAAACTTACTAAAAAGGATCTGACATCCATACCATAGTGTATACGTCTGGGGACGCGGCGGCAGTTTATTTGCCACTGCAAGTTTAATCTAAATCACCAAATATCTAATTTATCATGAAAAATGTAGTTCTAGGAGGAGGGTTGTGGTTTTTTTTTTTTTCCTCCCTCCTCAGTGTTATTAAACAATTTGAGTTCTGCCAGAAGAGGGAATGGCTCATGTAGAAAATATTTAATTGCCTGCACTCATATGACAGAAGTGTTCTGAATCTAAAACAACATATAATGAAAAGCAGTAGAGTAATATTGCCGAGAAACCTCTTCTCACAGGTAAGCGACTAATCCCTGAAGACTCTCTGGGAGAGTGCTGGGCTATGGGTCAGAGGGAGGAAGCCTGGCCCTATATCTGCCACCAATTAACCACAGAAA